>CM050163.1:292450047-292452091 GCA_027410445.1 Discoglossus pictus
TGAAAACACCATGTAAACATTCACAGTGCAGGTGGAAAAAGTATGTGAACCCCTAGACTAATGACATCTCCAAAAGCTAATTGGAGTGAGGTGTCAGCCAATTGGAGTCCAATCAATGAGATGAGATTGGAGGTGTTGGTTACAGCTGTCCTGTCCTATAAAAAACACACACCAGTTCTGGGTTTGCTTTTCACAAGAAGCATTGCCTGATGTAAATAATGCCTCACACAAAAGAGCTCTCAGAAGACCTACGATTAAGAATTGTTGACTTGCATAAAGCTGGGAAGGGTTATAAAAGTATCTCCAAAAGCCTTGCTGTTCATCAGTCCACGGTAAGACAAATTGTCTATAAATGGAGAAAGTTCAGCACTGCTGCTACTCTCCCTAGGAGTGGCCGTCCTGTAAAGATGACTGCAGGAGCACAGCGCAGACTGCTCAATGAGGTGAAGAAGAATCCTAGAGTGTCAGCTAAAGACTTACAAAAGTCTCTGGCATATGCTAACATCCCTGTTAGCGAATCTACGATATGTAAAACACTTAACAAGAATGGATTTCATGGGAGGATACCACAGAGGAAGCCACTGCTATCCAAGCAAAACATTGCTGCACGTTTACAGTTTGCACAAGAGCACCTGGATGTTCCACAGCAGTACTGGCAAAATATTCTGTGGACAGATGAAACTAAAGTTGAGTTGTTTGGAAGAAACACACAACACTATGTGTGGAGAAAAAGAGGCACAGCACACCAACATCAAAACTTCATCCCAACTGTGAAGTACGGTGGTGGGGGCATCATGGTTTGGGGCTGCTTTGCTGCGTCAGGGCCTGGACGGATTGCTATCATCAAAGGAAAAATGAATTCCCAAGTTTATGAAGACATTTTGCAGGAGAACTTAAGGCCATCTGTCCACCAGCTGAAGCTCAACAGAAGATGTGTGTTACAACAGGACAACGACCCAAAGCATAGAAGTAAATCAACAACAGAATGGGTTAAACAGAAGAAAATACGCCTTCTGAAGTGGCCCAGTCCAAGTCCTGACCTCAACCCGATTGAGATGTTGTGGCATGACCTCAAGAAAGCGATTCACACCAGACATCCCACAATATTGCTGAACTGAAACAGTTCTGTAAAGAGAAATGGTCAAGAATTACTCCTGACCGTTGTGCACATCTGATCTGCAACTACAGGAAACGTTTGGTTGTAGTTATTGCTGCCAAAGGAGGTTCAACCAGTTATTACATCCAAGGGTTCACATACTTTTTCCACCTGCACTGTGAATGTTTACATGGTGTGTTGAATAAAAACATGGCAACATTTAATACTTTGTGTGTTATTTGTTTAAGCAGACTGTGATTGTCTATTGTTGTGACTTAGATGAAGATCAGTACCACATTTTATGACCAATTTGTGCAGAAATCCATATCATTCCAAAGGGTTCACATACTTTTGCTTGCAACTGTATATATATGTGTGTGTGTTTGGCAACTTCTAATTTATTATGACAATTAAAAATTATGTAGCCAGTTATTCTAAGTAGAATATTGCGTTATCCCCTCCCTGGCTAATAATAACTTGACAGCCCTTTATGTATATGTGTGTGAGCCACCAGTTCCTCTCCCTCTGTTTGACAGCTGTATTTGTCATCAGTTTGAGTGAGAACTGTCCTTGGTGCTGATGGGCACCGCTCAGTGTTGTCCCTTTCTTTCTTTCTTATTCTGGCTCCCTTCTGCCTCCAGTCTCTGATAGGATGTCCATCTAACAAAGCCATTCTTTCCCAGACCACTTATTGACATCCTACCCGCAGGAATGATTCTCAAGGACCCCCCCTCCCATTACTGTTTCTATAAAAAAAACTCCCATTTCTGTTTCTATAAAAAAACAACTCATCTCTGCTTTTCATGTGGGAGGGGTAATTCATTATATCAGGTGTGTGAAAAACTAACTAGAGAGAGACCACTCACGCCAAAGGTAATAGCGATACTGATGCCACGCTATTGAGTCCTAGTTATACCTCACCTTAAATACAGGTGGTCCGCAGATTAA